>CAWTZC010000309.1:0-20351 GCA_963919715.1 Microtus obscurus | reverse complement strand
ATAATAGTTCCCTCTCCTTTCTTTTCTGAGGGATACTGCTGTGAGGCAAAATGAGGTTGGGGAAGTGAAACTCACCCCCATCCAGGTCCCTGTCTGTGAACTGTGAGATCCTGTAACCCATGGGGTTTGAGGAGAAGTATGCAGTAAGCTTTGGAGCCAACAACCAGCTTCCAAACCATGCTACAAGATTCTTATTAGTTCTAAATGCTTTAGCTCATGATTAGTTCCTTGTTTAATGTTTTTTATTTATGCTTTGCCTCGGGGCTTGTTTCCTTCCTTCCTTCCTTCCTTCCTTCCTTTTTTTTTTTTTTTTTTTTTTTTTTTCTTTTTTTCTTTCTTTCTTTCTTTCTATTCTACTTTCCTGCTTCTCTATCACCCGCTAGCAGGTGCCTGACTTTTGTCCCCAGGCATGTTCCTCTCTTTTGCTGTCATTCTTTTCTCTGTCTCTCATCCCCCCAACCCCCACCCCGCCTCTCATCTAGACTTCTCCTCCCACTTATTCTCTCTACTGCCAGCCCCACCTATCCCTCTCCTGCCTAGCTATTGGCTGTTCAGCTTTTTAGTAGATCAACCAGGTGCCTTAGGTAGGCAAGGGGAAACAAATACAACATGGCTTTTCATAATTAAACAAATGTAGTAGAAACAAATGGAATACATCTTAACAGTTACAGTACTAGTCCACAGCATAAACAATGTAACACACCTTCACAGTTACAGTACTAGTCCATGGCATAAACAATGTAACACATCTTAACAGTTACAGTAATAGTCCACAATATAAACAATGTAACACACCTTCACAGTCACAGTAATAGTCCACAGCATAAACAATGTAACACATCTTTTCATAGCTAAATCTTCCACAACAGAAGTGCTCTTCACCACCATGCCTGACACACCAGGAAGGGGAAGGAAGGCAGGAGGGTAGAGGAGACTAATGGCCTGACAGCAGAGTGATGGGCCCAGCGCCATCATACAGTAAGAAGTGAAGGCGGGAGGACAGCCCTTGAGAGGGCTTCTACATAGTGATGGATGACATTCTTGCTTTCAAGGAAAAGAAATCACATGAGTTCTGGTGCCAATCAGTGCTATCACTGTCCCTTCGGGACAGTTCCTTGTTCACTTTGCTAAGGTCATTTAGTCTTCTTCCTTTGCAACAACATCAGCTATAACTTCCCTCTACTTGCTTCCTAAGGCTTCCTTTGTTGACCCCTCTCTTTCAGAATCTTGCCCAACCGTGACCAGGTACAGACAGACCAGCACACAAAGCAAGCTCCCAGGACTGCCCTGGTCAATGTGTCTTCATAGTGCTGTCTTCTGCCAGCGTTGCCAGCTTCAGCACAGACCTGGTGGATGCCCCTTCCCAGCCACCCTCATGGAGAGAAGAGGATGTTTCTGTATCTCTCCAGTCCCCTGAGGTGCTTTCTACAGCAATCAAGGTCTCACCATGTGGAAAGGAGCAAGGAGCCGATGAGGGGAGGTGGTAAGTGTTTTCCTGACGGCCCAGTTCTCTTTCTAGAAACGGGCCAGGTGCCTGGGGTCTGAACATGCTCTGAACCGGGGAGTGTGTCCCAGTGGGCGCTGGTGTGAAGGAAAGGTCAGCAGATAGGTTTGGAGCACCAGAATCTTGGGGTAGTGGGGATAAGGGATTGAAGAGAGCCAAGCTCCCACCTACTCTAGGCTTCTACCTCCTTTCGACAGGTAGGCACCCCACAGCCTTTGCCATGATGCCCCAGATGGCTCTTCTGCCTTGAACGCATCTCCACTGTACCTACACTTAAGGATCCCCCACTGCCCTGAGTAGGGAGCTAACAGAATGTCTTCTAGTCAGATCTTAGGAATCTCAGGAATGAATCAATCACAAGGCCTGCCAAGTTCTAGAAAGATCATTAAGCTCGGTGAGCAGACAAATGTGAACACAGGTGTTTAGCAATGGGCCCAGGGAATTTTGCTGCTGGGGGTGGTCCATCGGCTCCCACTCCTTATGTGCCCCAAAACCTGCCTGGTTGCTCAGACACTCCTACCGCTTCCTCTTCTGCTCCCCACCGGGGATCCCAGTGGCGCAGGTGCCCCTGGGCCTATCTCTCTCACTCACATGTTCCCCAATTGTTTTCCTCCTGAAAAATGTGGTATTGTTTGACACTTATTCCTGTATCAAACATTTAATGAGCTCCCACACATGCTGCGGTGTATTCCTGACACACTATTCCTAAGCTTCAGGTGCACGCCAGGTAGAAGGCCGGTACAGCAGTTGAGGGCAGAAGGAGTTCCAGGTTTCTGTACAGGGTTAGATGCCATTCGTGCTTATGGGAGGAGACATCAGAGTGAGGCTGACCAGTTTGTGTTTCTGAAAAAAGAGCAAAGCTTCTGCAGATAAGCCCCAGCAGCCCCATGCCGCCGAGTCTCTTCGGACTCCTCTGGTGGCCTTTCCAGGGCTTACACCTGCTTGGGACCCCAGTTTAGACAAGCCCTATCATCGTCTTCTCTCCTTCCCATTCAGGCCCCACACACTCTTACAGGCCAGACCCAGGACCACAGATGCTGCTAGCCTTCTTCCCAGCCCTCAAGACAAGTCACCACCACCCATTATAACTACTTCCAAAATCCCTTAAGACCCATGCAAGAAAGGCACATGTGGTGATGACAAAGGACAGATATGGACAAACTGGGGTCCAAATAAGCCTTCCTTAAGTCCCAGTGAGATCTATTGAGATGATTAGCAGAAGTCAGAGGCCTCAAACCTACCTTCATTTACTTTTGCAAAGAACATTTGCAAGTAAGGATAAGTGATTAAAGGAGTATATGACATTATGACTCCACAGACACACTAAAGCTCATGATGAGATTTTTTAAATTTTTTTATTTTGTTTTTGAGGGAGTGAAGTTGCAAGGGCACAGGAGTATGATAAGAGGATGGGGGAGATGAGTGGGATTGGGGTACATGATGTAAAATCCACAAAGCATCAATAAAAAGTTTTTTAAAGCCTTCATCCACTTCCATTGAGGCTCCACAGAAGAGCAGAAGGAAGAAATAAAAAAAAAAAAAGAAGAAGAAGTCAGCAGAGAGGGAGAGCCATGTGAAACGCTGGCAACCCAGGTACCCAGAGCACATCCCAGGGAGCACACAGACTAGGCTTTCTATCCCTTAACACCTTTCTATGGACCCATTTGAAGACAGTAGATGCTAGCTGTCTCTGTGAAGGAGTATACCCACACACTATGTGGGACTAGAGACAGTGGGGAGGTTGTGACGCTATGGTGACATGTGACACATGCTTTGGGTGCTTGCTAGGAGACTGAGGTCTCACCTGGGAGTACTGTTCAGCTGGGGTGGAAGGAGTGCTGGAGTCCCGACAGGACTGGACAGGGAAGAATGGGAGTGGGAGCCACATGGAGGGTCAGAGAGGGAAGGCTGACATGACAAGCTGTTGTGGCTTCCCGGGTGCAGAGCTAGGATAATCGTTCTGAGGTTGCCAGAAGAGATGGATGGATCCAAGTTTGCCACAAAGCTGCCTGCCTGGGACCAAGATCAGGCCCTGTGTTTTCCTAAGCCCGTGTACACCCAGCCGGGAGACTCATCCCAGCCCTGCTAGTCACCGTCCATTGCCTGAACAAAAGAGGGATTAACTCCTCCCAGGGAGCACATGTCCTGCAAGCACAGACATTCTAGTCACCTAGCATGGACTTTGCAGCCTTCAGCTTGGGCCGCTTGCCAAACTATTCTTGCCCAGGCTGGCTGAGGACCAGTCACATTTTCTGGAAGACTCCAGTATAAGTTGATGATCCCCATGTGTCTATGTATGAGACACACGTCGACCACATGGAGGCATGTAGGGGAAGCGGCTCCTGCTGGAGGGGCAGGAACGGGACTGCGAGCCATCAGAGCCGCTGGGCCAAAAACTGGTCATGGGAAGATGGCTCACAGCTAAGAGCACATGTTGGCTCTTTCAGGGTCTCAATGTTCTCATTCCTAGCAGACCCAAGTGGTAGCTCATCACCACCTGCTTAACTCTAGAGGTCCATCAGCACCTGCATGTGTGTGTGTGTACATACACACCGCGTGATACTACACACACACACACTTTACACACACACAAATTTTAGGAAATGGGAAATATCTATCTACCTCACAGTCCTGGTTAGCTTCTGGGTCTACAACACAATGAACTGCTCACCTGGCCTGAAGCACAAACAATAAAAACTCAGGGTCAGAAATTCTGGGTTCAACTGGAACATCTGAAAAGCAAAACAGCCAGCCACTGGCTCTTACCCTCAACCTCAGTCTGAAAGGGCGAATCTCAGAAGGAGACTGTATGTCTGAGAGCTGGTTCTCTTCCATTTTATAATCCTCTCTAAGGCAGGGGTTAAAGGTGTGCACCACCGTCATTAAAGGCATGCCTGCCCAGTTTCTATGGCAACTCAGCGTACTAGGATTAAAAGTGTGTGTCATTGTGGCTACTGAGATTAAAGGTATGTTGTTACCATAATCTGGTCTGTAAGGTTAACCAGTGGGACTGTTACTCTCCACCTTCAGTCAGTCTTTATTTATTAAAAATACAAAGCAAAAAAAACCCACTACACCGCATGAGGAACAAGGACAGGGATGCTGGGACATAGATGGCCGGGTGAGGCAAGTGGTGGAGACTACATAGGGAATTCCTCCAGGAGTAAGCAGTGTGGGGGTGAGGAGACACATAGAGGAGGCTGGTAGCATGCAGACGGTCTTCACAGCTGGATCTCACATGGAGGCATTGCCTCAAATGAGGTTCAAGTCCTCTGTGGTGACTCTAGCTTGTGTCAAGCTGACACACAAAACCAGTCAAGTAGCAACCTCCTTTTATTAAATGATTTTTTCTTGAATTGAAGCATTCCCTCCCGGGGCAGTGGGAGGAAAAGGGGGACTCTGGTTTCTGGGGACTGGGAGAATAAACAAATACACTACAAGCCTGGAGAGTTGAAACTTCCAGGAGTCCCGTGATATGGAGGCGAATAAACCGCCCTCCCTCGGGAGGGCAGATGCAGGGCTGCTGTGGAGAAGGGACCAGCGAGGACCACTCAGCTACCTGGAGGAGAGCCTCCCTTGAGTCTCCAGGAACTCCCGGAGTGGCAGCAGTCGTGACATTCTCCCACAGGTCGGGTGGGCTTTGTAGAGATTCACAAGCTCCTGGGTAACTACCCCCTCACCCACACTCAGATAACCGATAGTCCTCACCAGCTCACCAAGCTGGACACTTGCGGTGGAGACTTTTACTTGGGTCCATTGGTCCCTACTTGGGGTGGGGAGAGATTTGTCTCCTTATCTCTCCAGGAACAGTCTCACCCAGCAGGCAGTGGTGAATGAAAAACGGAAGTGGGAGAGAGTTATTTCAATTAAAGCCACAGACACCAAGCAAGAGTGCCCTTAGTGAGAACAGATCTATGGGACACACTGACCAAGAATAACTGTCTGTTGGGGGATGGGAGTAGGATTTGGGGGCGGGGAGGGGGGGTAAAAAGAAAGAAGGTGGAGGAAATTCCTGCAGGACAGTGCTTCAGGGCATGAACTGAAGTGTTGAAAACTTAGCTTCCCGGACCTACTACCAGCTTATGATCTCCACATAGGCCACTGCCCTCTGGGCAGCCCAGACACGTGGGGCCCAGGAAAGGGGGCTCTCAGGAGGGAGGCTGAGACGAGGTGGCCAGGTACATGGGGGCTCTGGCAAGGTGGCTGTACAGTGGCAGGGACCTTCCCCCAGGGCAGAGTTCAAGACGCTCTGGGATCTGAGAGCACCTTACGATCCCAGCAGGATGCAGTGGCAGGCCCTTCCCCCAGGACAGGGGGTTAGAGATGCTCTCAGTTCTGAGAGCACCCCATCCACATCACAGCAGGTGTCAGGCACACTCCCCAGCAGTGACTGTGATGTTTCATTTGTCCCCGACCGGAGCTCCTTCCTGGTCTCCTAAGCTGGAACTGAAGCCACCATGGAAGGGCGCATCTGTCTATAAAGAAGTGGTGCCTGGGAGGCCCATTGGCAGCTGGACCACTACAGAAACCTAAAGACAAAAATCTTATTTAGCACAGCTGTCAGGAGAGTGAAAGCAGGGGGAGCTGGGCCAAGTGGAGGACAGTTAATACTTCTGTGATGTAAACAGCCCTCCAAGGGTTTGCCTATACCACCTTACAGTCTGCCCACAAGAAGGATGGAGGCATACCACCCATCCTTGTGTGTTTCGGTTGTCGGTGTGGTGAAAAGGGAGTGGGTGGGGGGAAGGCCTGCATTGCATGTGGAACCCGCAGGGGTGTGTTGGTGCAACACAGCTGCTCCTCACGTATGGCTGAGGCAGAGGTGCTCCTTAGACACCCTTCATTTCCACACAGGAAAGAAATCGAGACCAGGGTAGAGAGTTATCCAAAATATTGCCCAACAAGTTACCTATGAGCTGAGGCAGCTCTGACCTTGTGGGCGTCTGCAGAGTGATGCAAATAACCCAGAGGTGGTTCCCCTGCAAGCAGCTGGCCACCTGTGGAGCACGTGTAATCACCCCTAACAGCTGGAGTTCACTTATTTGTGAAAGAACATTTAAGTAAAACCTACCACTCTCCTTGCACCTGTTACTTCATGCTATCAGATTCTGAAGTCATCTTTCCTCCTGTCAACACCTTTGCCAGACTTCTAAGCCCCTGGGTTTAGAAACAGGGATGGGGTGACCTTGTTTACCCAAGGTAGCCCAGGTAGTGAGAACAACTATAGATTCACAGCACAGGCCTCTCCCAGGTGGCACTGGTCTCCAATATACCACTCTGCCCACCTCTAGATCCACAGATTAGACTTCCCAACTAGCTATTTGCTGAAATGGGAGGAGGTTTGAGCAAGTACCTGCTTACTCATGATGTGCTTCCAGGTTGGGTACCACTGAACTAAGTGCTGTCCCATGGCTTGATGATGCACTGTGATGAGGATACTGCAATGATGCGCTCCAGGTTGGGTACCACTGAACCAAGTACTATCCCATGGCTTGGATGATGCACTGTTATGGGGATGCTGCAATGATCCGCTCCAGGTTGGGTACCACTGGAACCCAGACTAGGTCATGGCTTGATGATGCACTGTTATGGGGATGCTGCAATGATGCGCTCCCAGGTTGGGTACCACTGAACCAAGTGCTATCCCATGGCTTGATGATGCACTGTTATGGGAATGTTGCAATGATGCGCTCCAGGTTGGGTACCACTGAACCAACTGCCATCCCAAGTGATGCAGCTAATGGGGATGCTGCAGTCTGTTTGACTTGACACACATACAAGAGTGAACCTTATCAATAAGCCTGCAAGCTTTCCCCGATGTGACCAGCACATGGCAGGTGTGGACTTCATGTGTGTACAAAGGCTACTGTGTGTCAGAAACTAGAAGCCAGGCTAGTGTTGCTATTATTAGATCATTTTTCTTAAGAGAAGGGAGGCAGTCATGGGAGAGGTGGAGGACCAGAGCCTACTTAGCTAGACGCTGTGCTATGGCAGACATCAGTCAAGCCAGCCATGAGCTGGAAAATACAGACAGGATGATACTAACTAGTGACAGCAGAGGAGCGTGGTTAAAAACTGGTGAGGTGGCTCCAGCGGGCAGGACTTGCCACCAAGCCTGACAACCCGAGTTTCGTCCTTGGAATACACAGGGTAGAGGCAGGAACTAACTCCCACAAGTCCTCTGGACCTCCCCATGCACAGCACAATCTGTGAATATTAAATAAGTGAACATAATTACAATGTTTAAATGTAGACGACATTTATTCCTTTATAAAATTAATAAGCACACAATAAGGAAATGAACATAAGTGAAGATAAAGTCTGTTATATTCATAAATGCCGTCTGGACTTCCATTTCACTCACATGTACAGATGCACTAGACAGGAAAGGTTCTGTGGGAAATAAAGGTCGCACGATGCGTTTAATTATGTATGCACATACACGAATCCTACCAGGACCCCCAATCCGAAAGCTGACTCCAACATCTGTCAGCAGCTATTTGTGGCAAGCAAAGAGCCCACAGTGGCTTTTGTCAGTCCTATGGGTTTCCTAAGTTGTCTAGGTGACATGCATTCACCAGAGGCATTAGGATCAAAGCCACCGTCAGGGGGAGGGGGACCTCCTGAGGGTGAGCTCAAAGTAAGTGGGGGGGAGGCTGGTGCAATAATACAGTGTGTGTTATTGGTTGTTTAAATGTAATGGGCCCCCATAGGGAGTGACACTTTTAGGAGTGTGGCGCCTTTGCTGGTGGAAATGTGTCACTGTAAGAGTGGGCTTTAAGATTTCCTGTTAACAGGCCCACACCAGTAGTCCCAGCTGATTTCCTGTGCCTTCTGAAGATGTAGGCAGCACTCTGTGTCTGCCTGCACACCACTATGCTCCCTATAATGATAATAATGGAATAAACCTCTGGAACTGTAAGCCAGCCCCAATTAAATGTTTTCCTTATAAGAGCTGCTGTGGTCGTGTGGTGTCTCTTTTAACCGCAACAGAAACTCTAACTAAGACAGTATGTAAATGTGGGGGGAGGGGAACTGATTCCCAAGTTATCCTTTTTTTGCTCCCCAAATCACACACACACACAGAGTGAGTGGAGGATGCTGTTGTGCTCTGAGTACCTGGCTTACTGTTTTTCTTGCAACAGAAGACACTTATAGTTTTAGAAACACTTTAATTCTTGATGAAAACTGGCTGTTATTGTGAGTTAAAGAACTCTCTGGGCCTTTAAATCCCCCACCCCTCACTGAGATAACTGTTTTGTTAATGTGTTTAAAGCATGGTCTTGAGGAGCTGAACTGAACAAATACTGAATAGGCTTGTTCTTGAGTCTCCCTCTTTTCTTTGACCAGTACATCTGAATTTCATGTATGCACCGGTAACACATACAAATACATATATACACACACATATGCGATTTAAAAAATAAAAGGATAGCACTAATCTTGTATTTTTTATTCTTTACTCACTAGTGTAAGTATTTTCTGGTACGTGTTAATATTCCTAAAATGATTTTAATATATCCCATTATATGGTTTTTGTGTATAATAAAAAGCTGCAGTAAACACAGCACAGGGCTCTTCATACCTGTTTTCATACATAAGTTTTGAATGAGAATGAGCTTGTTGAGTTTCATGAATATTACCTAGAGCACATATAAATCCTCAACACGATGCCCAGCACACGGCTAGGCATCTAATAACCAGAAGCTATAAACCCTGAAATCAATAGCCAGGAGAACAGACGTAACTGGGCTCCAGCAGAGGAGCTAGCGAAGGGTGTGTACCACCTCACCAGGCAAGGAATGCAGCGGGGAGGTTCTGGGCTAAACAGGGAGGGGTTGCACTTTGTCCCCAGCAGCAGATGGATCTCCAATAGCTGGAATGAAATGAAGCTCTGTGACTTAGAACCAAACACCCCAGCAGCAAGCCACCTCACGGCCACCTCCAGGCGGGCCTTCCTTCCTTCCTGTTGGTCCTTTTAGGCCCTCTGGTTGATATTGATTCCAGTCTTCATTCTGAGCCCAGGCCCCTGGAAACTCTGATCAGAGGACAAACTAACATGTAACAAGTGTTCTCAAAGATTAGTTATTGAAGCTACTTCTCCTTGGGGTGAAAGAAAATTTAAAAAGTCAAGGGAACTGAAAGAAAACATGAGAACCTCATTTCTTGCATGAGGACATGAGCTGGACATGGGCATGGCCTGCTGCTGGCTTCAGGTGGGCAGCTGACTTACAGAGCCTTCCAAGCACAAATACAGAAATGGTTCACTCTTCTGGGAAGGGGGAGGGTCTGGCATGGCGCCACAGGAAAATGTATGGGCCTGTCTGTTTTCCCGCCAGAGACCACAGTGAGCCTACAGACCAGCCTTCTCCGCAAGCCTACCCACTTGCATTAGTGAACTGTTAGGCTGCTCCCTGGAGGAAATCTCCCTTGTTCAGGCAATTCTAGTGCATGTCCTCAGCATGGCCAACCTCCACTGTTCTTTGATGGCAGATTTGATTCCTTAGCTACAGTCAGGTCACCGGAGAAGGGGATGGATGGGAATGGGCTCACAGGATACATCGGGGAAATAGGAGCTGTGGATGCTACAATAGGGGGTTATTCTGTGTCCCCTAAGCTGGCCCAAGCGGCTTCACCTAAAGAGATGCTGCACTTGAGAGTCTGCACCAAGCAACATGGACATCTGGGAAGGAGGAGCAAAGCCTCCTGAGAAAGGACGTGGGACTGTGGCATTCCTTTGGAGGCTGCTTGTTATGAGCCCTGACTCACTCACTCAGGGCTCTTTGGGGCTACAGCAGCACAGCTCGGTCCTCACAAACAGAAGCTTGCCAGTCTAAAGTAAACACTTAATTGGTCTAGCAAAAGCCAGCTCTTTGAAAGGGGTTTGAGTCCATGTAGACAAGAGAATCTGTCCTTCCGTATCTTCAACCACCTCACTGGAAGATATCTGTCTGTCCTTCCGGATGCCCTAGAAGGGAAACTGCTTGGAGCTCCAGCAGGGCTCAGTTAAACTTCTTTGGATGGCCACTGGACAAAACTGGCCAACTGGGAGGCCTGCAGCACCTGGATCCCAAGAGCATCCTTCCCCAGGCCGGGAGCCCCCAGAAGCAGAGTGGGCGAGTGGGTGCCTAGTCCTCCGGGATGGGGGTGTTGCAGGGTTCTCCGTGGTAGATCTTGACATGGCCCTCACACTCAAAGTATGCCTGGAAGAGCATCGCGGTAGCCATGGGTCCCTCCACCAGGTGCACAACTGCCGGTTCCAGGTGCAGTCCAGCACATGGAAGAGCTCGGGGTGCTCCATGCCGAATCATGGTGAAGAAGTCCCCTGGTCCCCAAGGTGGCCCCGGAAATGGTACTTGTCTGCAAGCTGCTGTCCCATGCAGGCTCCAGCAGATGGCTGTGGGAGTGGAGACTGGCGCATGGCCTCCAGGTTCAGCAGCATGACTCCACTGTTGAAGCCAGAAGGCCCTCAGGTGGGGAGGGTCCCCAACTCTGGTCTTGGGGTTCTCATGGCGGAACTGCCAGAATGTGTGCCTGTGAAGGGGAGAAAAAATCAGTATTATCCCAGTTTGGGGTGAATGAGCTTGCCAGCCCTGCTTCCTGGGTGTTCACATGACCACTTTTCCTTCTGTTTCACAGGGACAAAAGCAGAGGCATTCGGGGCCGACAGAATCTCGCACCACACTCGCCAGCGGGCAGCATGGCGAGA
The DNA here is from genome assembly GCA_963919715.1 of Microtus obscurus. Lineage (NCBI taxonomy): Eukaryota > Metazoa > Chordata > Mammalia > Rodentia > Cricetidae > Microtus > Microtus obscurus. Next base: position 9,138 of record CAWTZC010000309.1, on the reverse strand, counting down.
GCCTTGAATCCATCCCCCACCACAACCTGCTCTAAGTCTCAGGCTCTTCCTCATATCCTCCGCCGCCTCAGGGGACATGATGATGGGGTCATCATGTCACTACCATTATGTTAGGATCTGTGGAGATGGCAGATACTGGATGGCATGCTGAATGGGGACTCCTCCTCCTCCAAGTGTTATGCTCCGTGAGATGACCCCTACCACACAGCTAGTAAGAAGCAGAGAATAAAGCTAGGTCTTTGGCTCAAAGTTTACATCCTTCAGACAAAAGCAGAGTGGTAGGATTCCCACCTGTCATTATGGTGGAGAGGAGAGGACACAAGGGAAGAGGACTCTGAATGATGGTGAGCATCATGACAGCAAACCGAGACTGAACCAAACATGTTTTCTGCTTTAGAACACAGTTTCATTCATGACCTAAGCCTAGCATTTCTGAGGGGCTGGGTAGAAGCTGGGGTCCTAGAGATGATTGCTCAAGGCATATATCCACAAGTCAGGGTGAAAAGCAGCTGTATGGAACCATGAAGAACTATGGAATTTAGGGAGGGGATGCCACTCAATTTTTGTCTCTTCTCTGGCAGATTCAGAAAATGACACTTCTTGAGCTTGTATCCAAATACTTCCATTTGGAGGTGGGAAATCTTCCTGTGATTGACATGTTTAGAGCTCTGGTCACTGTTTTCTAGCCTTTTTAGGTTCTTGTGTGCTACAGTGATGAGGGCATGAGGGTCCCCAAACATCAGACAAGACCCAGCAGCAGCACCTAGGGATGGGCAGGGCTAGCCTGGGTCCTCAGGGTGGGAATGCATCATGGCCACAGCAGCCTAGAAATGCATCACCTGTTCACAGGATAGGACATGCAAGTTGTTGTCAAAAGCAAACCATAGCCCCAGCATGCAAGACCTGCAGCAGGTTCACTCTCCAGTTCAAACACATGACCCCCAGTAAGGGGACAGACAAGCCTTCTTTGTGGTCCGCATGTCAGAAAGGCAGCCGACAGTTTGATCGTGTGGGACAGGAAAAGTGTGCCCTTGGGACACCGGACCAGTGGAGCACACAGGCTCACTGTTAGCGTCTGGTCAGGAATGGGCTGTGAGGTGAGTGGGGACCTGGCTCCTGATCTGGCACCTGCCTGCTGATAATGGCCTTGGAAAGATAAGCTCCGAGAGCAAGCTGAGATGCCGACGTCCTCCTGGCCACAGAGCCTGCTAGGAATTGGACCACCAGCAAGTCAACACTTCATCATTTTACCTTACCACCAAGTGCGTTACTCTCAGGGTCAGGTTACAACCTAGCTACAATTCTGCTAGACAGGCCTGGGTTAGCACAGTGCTCCCAGGTAGAGGAGGAACCCTCCAGGGAGTGGATGCTGCACCATCCAGGTACTGGGTTCCCTCTTCCAATAGTGAGGGATGGGGGCATTTAGCAGTGGGAGGAAGAGAGAGAGCCAGAAAGGAGGGAAGAGAGCTATGGGAGAGGCTCATCTCTGCTCCATCCCGCCCACTGCTTCCTTCCCTTCCTTGGTAGAAGACCCAGAAGAGATCAGGGGCTACCAGGAGGGACAGGATCTCGGGTACTTCTACCTCATGAGGCTTCCAGGATGACAGGTCCTTGGGAGGGTAAAGTGTGCCAAGAAAGGGCCCACGAAAAGGTAAGAGTAAGTCTGTGCAGCCTTTGGTGTTGGTGGGAGTAGGGAGCAGGCCAAGGTACGAATACTGAGTCACTACTCCAAGCAATACATCCAGCAAGGATGGTGAGGAATATTACTTTTATTGTTTTTGTTTATACTGCATTTGTTTAACTCTGTGAAGCTGTGATTCTTTGCCTGTCTGAAACACCTGATGGTCCTAATAAAGAGCTGAACAGCCAATAATAGTGAAGCAGGAGAAAGAATAGGCTGGCGGGCAGAGAGTATAAACAGAAGGAGAAATCTGGAAGAGAAGAAACAGCGAGAGAACAAGGAGAAGAGCCCATCAGTCAGGGCTGGCCACGCAGCCAGCCAGAGAGTAAGAGTGGTATACACAGAAGTAAGAACAGGAAAAAGCCCAGGGGCAAAATGTAGTCGGAGATAATTTAAGTTAAGGAAGCTGGCTAGAAATTAGTCAAGCCAAGGCCAGACATTTCTAACCAAGAATAAGCCTCTGTGTGTGATTTATCTGGGAGCTGGGAGGTGGGCTCTTCAAGAAGCAAAAGAGCAAAAACATCCCAACAGTGGACAAGGGCTCAGATGCATTGAAAGGGCTTTACCCTCAGCAAGGAGTTCACAGCTGGGGACTGGGGGTTACCCTTGCTTGGGGGCTCCTCGGATCTTCCCTCTCTGAACCAAGAGTAAGCCAAAAGGAGGCCTGGCCCCTACCTTCAGGGGCTTGGGAGAGGAGACAGAACATCTCCAGGTGGAAACTCTAACCCTGGTGGCTCCTGGACCGCCATGGCCAGCTGCTGGACCAGGCAGCACACAGAGGCTTTCTTGTAACCAAGAGCGCTTCACACAGGAGCTGGTGGCGCCAGCTTGCCTCACCTGCCACAAAGGTCGGTTTAGCGGGTAGATTGCGTGGCCCCTCTCAGCATTCTCCCTAGGACACTGCAGTCTTCTTTGGTCAGCTAGGCAGGGCTTCTGATCTTTGTCGGCCCCGTTTATCTCTGACTGCCTCAGATTCCACAGGCTAATGTTCCAACGAGCAGCACCTGAATGTCAAACTCATTTCTGAGCCTAACCGACACTCAAGGTCAAGGAGGACATACAGCACTGCTGTCATGTGACTGGCCAGGGGCACACCTGAGAGCCCCCTGAACCTGGCTCAGTATACACCCTCAAACTCTGCCCCCTTTCTTCACAGGGGCTGGGGGCTGCTTTGTATGTCCACAGATCTCCTGTAGGTATGCAGGTATGTGGCTCTGAGTCCTGATCTTCCAGAAGTTTCTCAGATCGACTGTCTGTTTTCACACCTGTCTTCACTCTTCCCTGTGTGGCTTCGTTTCAATCCCATAATCACCCAATGCCGTAACAGCAGGATAAGGTTCTCCTTCTCTTTGGGAATAGTTTTCAGTTGGGAAACAAGCCTTACACGATGGTCCACTGTAAACAACGAGTCCTTTCAGAAGACGGTGGAGCCTGCTAGAAAAATACAAATGAGGTCCCCTTCAAGCCCTTTCTTCTGGATGGTACATTCCTGGAAGGGGCTGGGTAGAAAAAAGCCAAGCCCTTGCATGGGGCACAGGAGGAAAGAAACAGGTGGGAGGTACATGCCTGACTTGTTTGGAGGCCCTTGTCGGAAATGTGGGTTTGGCTGTCAACACCAGCTTGGTTTGCAGGTCAGTAACTGAGTTGACAAACTCCATATTCCCAACACTGGGAGACGGTATGGGGCTAGCAGGGCCCTCAGCTTCTCAGGTTAAGGGCCCCTGGGTATAGGTGGGCCAGTCTTCAGTGGTGAACCAGGCTGCCTGCCGAGAGGACAGGACTCCAGTGGAACAGAGACCCAGTAGATCCTGCAAGAGACCCACTTCAGAGGCCCTGATCCATTCCTGCTGGCGTCCCTGAAGGTATAGCCTGCTACTGAGCCTCTCCGCAGCTAGGGTCCTGCTCTGGCCATCCTTCAGGAGGTGTGGAGACCCCACCAAGCTGCAGGCTTCATGTCATGGGCACCTGGGAGCAGATTTGTCAACCTGGCCTACTTCTGCCTGGCTATCATCCCAATCCCAAGGCTTTCCTCCCGCACCCCTGTTGTCCTGGAGCCATGAAAACAGTGTGCAGGGTTTGGAAATGTCCATCGCTCCATCCCACAAACAACTATAGGGCACAGATGGGCTAGATCTGGGGAGAGCTGCATGGGGAACCTGGAAAAGGGGAAGGGCAAGCCAGGTACCACAAGGAGGTGCCAGGCAGCAGTGCAGGCTGGGAGGGGTGGATCTCATGAGGAGAAGAGGAACAGAAATAGAAAAGTCCAGCAGATGGCTGGACATGTGTGGCTAGCAAAGTACCAGGCGTCTGCAGAGTTCCAGTCAGTGGATGGAAGCTGGCCTAGGAGACACCCAGCCACCTGACCTCCACACTGAAGCCCAAGCAGCTCCACTAACTCTCAGACCTTGGGGCCCTTTCTCTGTTGCAGAGCTCTCTCGAGGAGCCACAAGGGCCCATCCAGACCTTCTAGCTGGGTCACAGGCCCCAGTACCCAGTCCGGGAGTCTCTGGCCTCCCACCTCCTCTCCCCACACAGACAGCTCTTTCTCTAGGTTTATCTCCCCATGCGGTGCCCCTTCACACTCAAGCCACTGAGACATTCTCATCTGTTTAATTAAAGGAGGCCTACATGTTCACAGTCGTAGAGACGTGGTCTCGGGGCTGTGATTCTGGAGTCTGAAATGTCCCTTCCAGTCTCTATGTGCTTGCACCGTTGGTGCTGTTCGGGTGGCTCTGGGACCTTTAGGGTCTAAGGCCTGGAGAGAGGAAATGGGCCCCTTGGGTGGACTTTGTGGGTCAAGCCTGACAAATTTCTGGTCTGTTGAGATCCCTATAAGCAAGGCTCACGCTCCTCTGCCTCAGATAGGGACCACCCTATCAGGATGATTCTGTGTGCTATGTCTGCTGCCACGTCTTCTCCACTCAACCGTGAGCCAAGAATCAATCATACTCTGAGCTGTTTCTATGGCATACCTTGTCCTAATGATGATAAAAGCAGCATGGACGGTGGTGACAGCTGGCAGAGTCCTGCGGTGGTACTGTGTGGCAGGAGACGAGGGGTGCAGGAGTGTGCTAACTGCCCACTCTGCCTGTCATCCAAACACGCCGATCAGAACCTCAGCGCTCGCCTCAGGTAGAGATCAACCTTGCTGCCACTCTCCCTGGTCCGTCCACAGCTGCCCCCCTACCAACCACAGCCCCACACCTGCAGTCTGGCACTCATCCAGGTGATGAGTCCTTGCTCCTCACCACAACCCACCATCTATCTTTCTTTCTGCTCGAGCACTAGGACACCTGTTGAAATTGGCGTGACGAGGTTGCGTCCCCCAACACCCCAGTCGCCTGGCTAGCTAATGCCTGAAATAACAACACACAAACTATATTCATTTAAACACTGCTTGGCCCACTAGCTCTAGCCTCTTACGGACTAACTCTCGCTACCTGGTCTAACCCATTTCTAATATTTCTGTGTTAGCACAAGGTGCGCTTACCGGGGAGATTCTAGCCTGCATCCATCTTGGGTCATTCGGAGCTTCATCGTGAGCATGCCTCAGAGAGCCGAGCGATCCCCTCCTGCCCCGCGGGAGGAGAGCTGGCTTCTCTGAGTGGAGCTGCATGATTTCTGACCTCACTTCCTCTTCCGCCCAGTTCTGTTTACTCCACCCACCTATGTTCTAACCTATAGGACCAGCCAAGCAGTTTCTTTATTTTAACCAATGAAATCAACAGATTGATATGACACTCCCACATCAAGCACCCTCTGCTCCTTCCCTCACCTTGGCCATTTGAGGTGGGCACAGTCCCCTCCATGAACCTGCCTCTAGTGGCACTCTGCTCCAGTCACTGAAACAGGGCCCTCTGTGGTGACGACATCATGATGTCACGCTTCGCCTCTGGGGCTCTCTGGAACTACCTGTTCACATTTCCTGGATCAGCAGTCTCCTGGCTCCTTTGCCGCCAAAGCTGGCCCCTTGCTGGCCTCTTCAATGCTAAAAGCTACTGTTGGTAAGAACTGGATGCACAGCAGGTGACAGTGACCTTCGGGAGGAGTGAGTAAGGGAGACCAAGAAACAAGACATGCTGGCCTGGAATGGAATGCCAGAGGAGGCAGTTGGCACACCTTGTCATGGAAGGCTACAGGGACAACAGGAGAGCACATGCCAGCTAAGTCAGACTGCAGAGACAGTACTGGGAAAGGATGCGTGATGGTAATGGTTAGTGAGCACTGCCTATGTACCAGGCCCTGCAAGCTTTTAATTGCATTCATGCTAATATTTAAATGACTAAGCGGGGAGAGTGCTATTCTCTCCCAATTCTAGTAAGAAAACTGAAGTACAGAAAGAGGGACCAGGCTCAGGGAATTTACCAGAAGAGGGAGGAGCCCCAGGGCATATCTAAGATGAGGAAGAGGAGCTAGAGTGAGAATAGAGTTTGAGGACACCTGCTTTCAAGGACCCCCCAACATTTGGCCTTGGCTGAGCACTGGCCCTAGCCGAAAGCCTGAAGTTTGGCCAGGGAGGGATGTTCATCAGGGTGGAGAGCAGAGCCAGCCACCTTTGGAACTGGCTGGCTCACTGCTCCCAAGGCCAGAAACACATGATGGGATGTTTTCCAGGACAATGAGCAGAATGTGGGTGTGTGGGAGGGAATATGTAGGGGCATGTGTGGAATTTGTACTTTGTGTCCCCAGTTAAACTCCACCAGCCACACTAGTGCCCTTCACTGAAAGTTCAGATTCAAAAGCCAGAGGGTGCAGGGACTCACTCAAATGCGAGGGCACAGGCAGCATGGCCTCAGCAAAGCATGGCTTCTTAAGCCAGGAGAATGGGGGTGCTGTCCCCTTCTATCTAAGCAGACCCGCCGTCCCCTCTCACTGCACTACACATCTGTGCATGGGCTACGGTCAAGGCAGCACACTGACACGGACTCCACGTCAAACATAGAGCAAGCTCACTGCTGGGGAGACAAAGGACTAGACTCAGAGCCTGCTTTCAGAAGCACATTATAGCACAGCCCCCTTCTGAGACGCCCTGTGTGGACATGGGCTCACCCGGGACCCCATTAAAATGAAGGCTCCCACTCAGAAGCTGCATCTCTGACTAGCTCCCAGGGAATGGGAAAAAGGAGTTGGTTTTGTTTGGTTGGTTTGAGTTTGTTTGTTTCTTGCTATTGTTAGTCTTTTAAGATTCATTTATTTTTATGTGTATGATGTTTTACCTGCATATATGCCTGTATGCCATGTGTGCAATGGGCATGGAGGTCAGAAGGGGATGTTAGATCCCCTGGAACTGGAGTTACAAATGATCGTGAGCCACCACGTAGGTGCTGGGAATTGAACTCAGGTCCTCTGGAAGAGCAGCCGGCACCCTTTACCACTGAGCCATCTCGGCAGCCACCTTGGACCCTTTTAAAATTAAAAACATGTATTATTATGTATATGTGTGTGTGCGTGTGTGTGTGTGTGTGTGTGTGCCTGTGTATGTTCTGGGGGGATGTGTTAGGTAAGAGGACAGCTCTGTGGAGTTTGTTCTCTCCTTCTACCTTCACGTGGTTCCAGGATGGAAGTCAGGTTTTCAAGTCTTGTGGTATACACGTTAACAGTTATGCCATTGGCTGGCCCTTGTCAAGTTTGTGTAGTATATACATCACCAGCTGTGCCATCTCACTGGCCCTTGTCAAGTTAAAACTGGTTTTCTAGAGATAAAGATTATAAGAGTAGTATCAACATCGCTTTTTTTTAATTACCATAAAGTAAGTGATGTGGCAACCTGAAGTTTTTATGAATTCTATGCTAACACTTGCTGTGTCCTCTGACTCTGCTACAGTCCTGAGTAGGAGCGCCTACTAAGACGATTCCTAAGATCCACACGCTCATGAATATGGAGCAGAGGTGAGAAGGGGTGTTACCACGTCTATCACCAGTGCACGAAGAGGTCAAGAATGCATGGCTGTAGGGGCAGTCGATCTCAGCTTGGACTTCTTTCAAATCCTGGTCCTCTACTTAGTACTCTGGGGAAGGCACTTCATTCTCCATGGCCCTGGCTTCCTGACTATACACAAGGGTGTGGAGAGGACATCATGAGGTAATGCAGGGACAGTGCTCCACGTGTCTGATGAGATCACAGAAGCACAGGAACACATCAAGTTCACTGAGTGGTGTGGCTGCCAAGCCCACACCCTGTCTGCTGTTGTCTGAGCAGGTGTGGGCTCTCATACACACCAGTAGGTGACCTTGGCCAAATCGCTGCCTGTCATAGAATCTCAATTCCCAAAACTGTTCAACAGTCTCATTAGCTGGAGGACCCTTTTGTGTTCTGAGAGCCTTGGTATTAGCCAAGCCGTGAAGCTTGTAGAGCTTCAAGGGGATGTTGTGGTCACTGAAGCCCTGCAACCATCTCTCCTTGGATGTGCCACCGAATAGAGTGTACTGTGGGTTTGGTTACTTGCTTTTGTTTCAAACCTCTCTGCCACTGTCAGCAAAGCCCCCGACATGTGCAGATTTGGGTATGGTGGTCTCCCATGAAGAGCACCTTACCACATGCTGTTGTCCAGGGGTAGCACATGAGGCAGTCATTGAACAGATAAACTTCTGCCTCACCCTTAGTTTTCTTTCTTAGCATCCACATGTGCAGTGTTTAGTAAGTGTGTATGTGGGGGGGGGGGCTACCTTAGTTTTCTGCCTCCATTCATTCTCTTACAGGTGATTTTGTGAGGTAACTGACCTACCTTACCTCCCTCAGTGCCACTGTCTAAGGAGATGTGCTGGGACAGGACGAATGAGCAGGAAGGAAGTATTCTCTGCCCCTGGAACCTTCTTCCTCATTCATTTTGGCATAAAACATGGAGTACTGTGGTAGTGGCATCTTCCCCGAAGTCACCCATTCCCAACATCACAGCCTAGTGACATCCAAGGAACTCAGTCCCTCTCCACTAAGTTATCTATAAGGCCTCTATGTGGTTTCTTCCACCTGAGGCCCTTTCCTGACCAGTTCTCAGATGTCAGGGTCATTTATGTACCCAAGTCTGTATAAGAAGAATATCATTGGCTTTTCCAGCTCAAGTCTTAATGGTGTGACACCCATCATTAGGGGCCATCTTGGTGGCAGCCCCATGTGCCCTCCTGCCACTGCACATGGTCTCCAATCTCAGGACCAGGCATGGAGGACGGGGACAGCTGGCAATGCTGGCCTGTATGGCCCTTTTTCCTAGAAGGCCCAAGGCAAACATGCATGTTCTTTTATCTGACCTTGGCCAACCTCACTTCATCCATGCCTCTAGGCTTAGAGATTCTTCTTGCCCACTTCCCTATTGCTGACTTTCTAGGAAGATGCTTCTCTCTTTAAATTGCAACAAGTTCCTTGGCTCCTCATCAGCTATGTTTGCCTGACTCTATTCTGCTGGGTCTGGGTGCTCCTTGTGAAGGCAGAGAAGAAGCTGATGACTCTCTCAGCCTCCTTC